>JAQNBH010000007.1:13775258-13787758 GCA_028752905.1 Cladorhizidae sp. MBARI D1340-BT2 | reverse complement strand
AATCCTGGTAGTGCTGGAACTAATGCCGGAGCTGAAGAAAAGTACCCATTTTCACTATCATGGGGAAGTGAAACAATCCCACAAACAGATATATCCTCTATCAACTCAAGGTGATTTACAATCAAACAAAACACTGCAACAGCTGCTACACTAAGCTATACAATGAGTGGATTAGATCTGTTCCTGCAAAGTGCCACAATAAAGTCTGCTAGGACAGACAATATAATACAGCACAGACACATAAATGTTCAGTTCAGAGTTCAAGTTACTACATGTTTCAAAGTGATGATGAGCCGGTAAGTTTTCTACAGGTATGCCTAACACTAGGTCTCAAAAGGTTGGCCAACTTTGTTGCAGCCCCTATTACCACAAGTACAAAGCCAAAACAATTCCAGGACTTCATAATGAGTGTAATCAAGTTGAGGTTTAATAGTATGTCAAAGATCTTTCTATGTATAAGCTCTGACTAATAGTATGTCAAAGATCTTGCATAAATATTCTATGTATAAACTCTTGACTAATAGTATGTCAAAGATCTTGCATAAATATTCTATGTATAAACTCTGACTACTTGTTGTATTAATCAAAATTGCACACATTAGGGACACAAAATTTAGTGGTTTGATCATTTTCTCAGAATAAGAAACTTGACGACCAAGCCTTAGTGTTATCTTTCTTTATTTTAACAACAAAACCTGACACTCGTCATATATACATTAGTAAAGATTCTTGCTAACTCTACAATGTAATTGATTAAGTGGTAATACTTGTACATAACACCATATACTTAAAATAAACGTACTAATTATGTGTTCACACTATGCATGTGCAGTCAAACATTGAAGATCTGTGAGGCAACAGATGGCAGTGAAGATTATGACATGCAATGCAATGGTGAAGGATGAAGGGATGTTAATTGAAGCAACACTAAAATTGCTTTAAACAAGAGGGTTTTAGTGGCCCTCTGTCTGACCTCAACAGCAGAGGAACACAGAAAAACTAGAACCCAGCACACTACCATTAGATAAGGACCAGAAAAGTTGAGTGTGAATTTTGTTCAATAATCTCAATATTTTGTTTCTGTCCAACATGAGATAAGCAGTGGCAGGGTAGAGGGTGTGTGGTGCGGCAGTGTGTAAAGAACAAGTGCATGCATAGTCCAATGCATGAATATATGCATGTCTCTCCCTCCCAGTTGTGTTTGCTCAGTCCTTGTTATGTGTACCATATTTGATTTGCTAAAGTAGCATAATAAATTGTTCACTATTTGGTGAACCCTCGAAACAGAATTAGGCTGACTGCTAACCCTGAGGTCCTTGCAGAAATATTACTCAAAATGTAAGCTCTGTTATGGACATCTAAACAGCATTTACAACACAAATAAATGTTACTGTGATGTATAGAATTGTTTTAGCAGAGCAAGCAAGATCTGCAGTCCATCAAGTGACATCTGGAGCCCTGACCCTAGCATGGCCTCTACCTCCACATCTCCTATGCCCTCTACCTCACCCTCTACTCTGGCAGTCCATGATGGTCTGCTGCTTCACTATCAGAGTCAGTACTTTTCTCTGATATAAAAATCATCTCCTACTGCACCTTCTTCATTCGAGCTCAACACTTCAGCCAATACCTCGTCCACTGTCATGAAATTTGATGGCATAATTGTCCAAATTCAACAAAACAATGGCAAAATGAACAAAAAATATTGGTAGTTCAAGCGTACCAAAACCCAATGAAATGAAGCAGCTAATCAGCTATTGTGCAGTACCCTTAATATGATATCTATTTATATATTTTTAGAAGATCTCTGATCGGAAAACAGACCTGTTGGGTATATATAACATTACATATCAGAACAAACAGCTGCTCGGGTTCCAAGATTAATATCCAAATATCTCAGCCAATCTGCAAGAAAATCTGTGCTTAATTTATTACAAGATTAAATATATTCGTTCTTCTACCAAATTGAATGAAACTTTGCATAATCCATCTAGATGTGGCCAGAGTGGAGGAACTGATACTTTGACACACTTGCACACTTCACCCACTCTACCAACTCAACTTACCCTTGGGGCAGTCCATGCATTCCATGGGTGTGGAATTACCATATGACAGTCCAGATGGAGCAATGCGATTGTCACAACAATCTTCCATCCTGCTCATTTCAAAATGACCTCCACAACGTGTACCATTATAGCACATCACTTCATCCTCCTGGGACTTCACAATGACTGAAAATAGAGAGTAAAATAAGATTTGATACTCTACGATATTATTTTTAATGTGCATACACCCTGTTACAGACACACTCATTACAAAGTCACTTTTTACTAGGCTTTTATTTTTATTATTATTATTATGACGTATGTGATAGGATTCTCAACGAACTCTCAGTTAACCAGTAGAGAGAATGACTTACTTGATTGACTTGAATTTTTTCACTCGTCAATTGACTAGATATTCTAGCCTATTAAGGGCTAGAGCATCTTGCCAAAATGTTAAGTGAATGATTATTGAAAAGTCATTGTATGTGATCGGATCTGAGAGCATTAGAGCATACCCAACTTGAATTCATTGTACTTGAAGGTTTAGATTCATTTTGATGAATACTTTAGTCAGAGTATGTCACATATACATCAATATGTGAGGCCAATACTGGCATCTAACTGGCAAAGGTTGTGTGTTGGTTCACATAATTATACATCCAATATACTTATCTGAAGTCTCTAAATAGTTTTAGTCCATATATACCACTTTTATTTAGAAATTGCATACACACAGTTAATTTAAATTTCTGCAACCCTCTAGGTACACTGTACCATCTTTCAAAACATCACCAAGGTTCTATAGTTTTACCCGACCACTTCCTGGTAATATTCATAATAAAATTAGGCACTTCTGTAAGAAGGTAGTGGTATTACCACAACCAATTAACAGCTATAAGTATACGAACTTAGATGTAATTCACAAAGGAATTATAAGCTATTGTGCTAAATACCAGAATTTTTCCTGCACATGCCCATTAGACTGTTCTATATACTATGATTATACTATAACTTTACTTGTAGCTTAAGGGAGTAAACATTGCAAATTTAAAAGATCGCTGAAGCTCACAAATGCTGACATGTGGGTCTCTTCCTAACCTTTACTGCTGTTTCTTAAAGCCTTCTTCAGAGAAAATTGCACAGGCAACTTTGCTTACATGGAAATGCTCTGAATGCTTGTGAGAACTGATTTACTGAAATGTTGTTGTAGATGTAAAGTGACATAAGATTGTGCAGCTTTTGTTAGCATACCTCAAGGAAGCTGATTCAAGTTGCAGCTTATTATATTTGCATTAATGTTATGACAAAAAATTTAAAAAGTTAATCATGACAAAAAAGTATGGTTTCATTAAAAAAATACAAATGTAGAGAGCAGTCAATAAGTACAGAACAATACATATTCTGTACCATAATTATAACCTACCAGAATGTTATAGTATATCTGCCCCTGTAGAATGTAGCATGCTTTTATATGATGATCAGGTTGTTGGAAGTGCTTGGGCTTAACCATTGTAAACTATCTCGAGTATGACAAGCACACAGCATCCAGGTCAGAATGTGATATTCATCTGAATCCACGATAGAAATTATTTCATGCTGCTAACCTTGGTGAAAACCTTCAATCACTAATTAATGACCACACTACCAGTAAGAATGGTATTGAATCTCATCAGTGTGGTTATAACTTTGTCAGTTGTTAAAAGTTCAGAATGGCAGAAGATGCCATATTTGTTTATGCACAGAAGTATTTGCATGCTCTAAAAAGGTAAGCTACTATGTCCTACGCATCACAGGCCAGATTTGCTTATTAATGATAACAGTAGAGTTCAGAGCAGATGGGCAATGATAACCAGATATAGTGACCACCTTCCAAAGACTAACAATAAGCTTGTGATGAATCCAAGCAGGGACAGATTGAAAACTCTGGGATCGTCCTGGAAGATTAGGCACGGTTAGGCAGCATGCTACTCATAATGACTCCTACCTCTTGGCAACAAGAAATAAATGAAGTGGCAACCACTTGTTCATTATCTTCCCACTGCTTGCTGCACTTGTGAATCCTGCTGGGTCGTTCCATGAGTTCCATAGAAGAACTCCCATTTAATACTTACCATACACCTAACTTAATTTGGTTCACAATAGAAAACACAGAATATAACACCTGACCTAGTTTGACAGGCCAGACAGATAATCAACTCAAGTACATTTTGCGTGACTATTTCTGGCCTTGTTTTCCTCATGGCAGCCTAGCCTCAGAGTATCCACACAAGGGTGTGTTATACAAGATGACACTTCACAATTTGCGAGTCCATTTTCAAAATGCTGTATCCACCACTGATGCTACTAATGAATTGGCAATAGCTATCTAGCTATAGTTTAACATTCATTGTCTAAGATCACCCTCCCATCAATATGGCTGATGAGGGGTGATTCTATGATGGTTTCCATGAAGGAAGACAGATTTAAAAAAATCTAATTCTTTCTAAAAAGGCCTTCAAGCAACTCATTCATAGATCAATAAATTTAGTATTATGAAGGAAAGTAACTTGAATTCCATTTAGAGAAGTGTATTACTAATAATACAGCAAACAAGACCTTAGTAATCTGGAAATTCACAAGGCTAATTATTGTATGTGCAATGCAGACAAAGAGTTGTCTAACAGTAGAATGTTCTTCCAACATATCTCAGAATTCCTTGTGAAGTTTCCACCTATTGCTGCTATAGTCTTAGCAGACGCTATTGTATAATCTTACAACCGCAGAAAGAGACTGAAGAAAACTTATCACTTTGTACAAACCTCCTGATCTAACATAAGTTCTGTGCATTATAAGTTGGTTTGCTCTTGCTCTTGTATGGGCATCCAACACAAGAGCGATAGACCAAAGGGAACTCTCAAAAGCTTCTAACAATTGATTCAATAAATAGTCTACCAGATAAAACAAACCTAGATAATAAAGCTTCCTAGGACAGCTTCTCAACTTTCCTCCTCAAGGCATAACTGTAGATCTTGGATGGATAACTATATCAACACAGAGTGGGCCTCATTCAGTGAATGAGTTTTTTAAACTGTAATTTTGATTTTTGATTAATTTGAAAACAACTTCAAACATGAGGGGTAATTTCCAAGATTTCAACTGAAGGTCCAAAGAAATTAATGGCCTAGCATATGAATATAAGGAACATCAGTTATCCATAAATTAGATCGTAGCCTTCCAGATATCTGAGTTGTATTAGTAGTGAGGTTTCTGTAACCTTTAGTACATGCTCTCCTACTTTATAAGAAATTAACTGGTATTTGAGTTCGAGAAATGCAGTGTGCTTGCTGTCATCTTTAGTAATGTGGTGTACATCACAGGAAGGAATTACATAGCCATGCAAGCAACATAGCTCAATTCTCAGAAACCAAATGCAAATAATATTATTAAGTTTCATCTACACAGAGTATTGAACAATGAGTAGCTGGTGAAACTGAAGCGATTCAGAGTAATTCACCTAACCATAAATGTATGTGTAGCTTTCCTTAGAAGAAGCCTTCCAGAAACAGCACCAAATCCCAGGGAGATGCCTAGGGAGGTACTCAAGGAGGCACCCAATGAGATACTCAGGGAGATGCATCCCTTCCTCACCCCCTTAAACAAATCAATTAGAGTAATAGCCTATTTATTAAGTGCCCACCCATGAACTCAGTAAAGTCTTTTCTACAAATTTAGAAGGTGAGTGTATAGCACCCATGGGCTAGCAAATAAACGACAGCAGTTCCATAGTGCTTTGGGTATACAGTGGAACCTCCCTTATCCAGGCATCTTGGGTCCAGGAGGTACCTGTTATACTGTGGTACACTGTTAATGCACTGTTAATGCTAAGCAAACTTACTTCCACATGCTGTATAATTGAAAAAACCAATTAGGATGCTATTGTAGGTGTAAAATTGATTTGGAGTGTGATGTGGTTTGGCTTACAAAGTTCAAAATAGAGTTCTTATAATTATGGTGCTTATAGTGAGAGTTGTTGTAGGAGCTGTGGGAACCAGCCGGCTTTCTAAACTAGTCACAATCACTTGAGTGGTGCGAGCTGTTGGGGCTAGCTTGTTATATCAGTTTCCTAAGCTAGCCACAGTGAGACAACTAAAGACCCTAGCAAGCTTAGCTCTATCATACTGTTCACAGGCATTCTGTCACAGACCACAGCTATTCCACAGTGTGGATACATGATTGGATTTTCCAAGATAATCCTAAAAGAAATACCCATTGTCAAATGGAATGTTAGGCCTAGAATTCAAATGAGTCTACCAGCATTTACAGATGTCATTAGAGAGCTTTAAACTACATTGTCTTATTTCAGGTCAAGCAAATTACTATTAAGACTATGAGGCTCTACAACTTATCTAAGCATGGCATAGGAAAATAGCTTAGAGAAATGTATTATAAGTAGGCAGGTCTACTTGCAAGGTAAAGTAATTTGCATTCCAATTAATTGTTGATGGGTATGATGAACATCACAGGGAGGAACTTGGCATAGACATGAGTCAACCAACAATCATTTTCAGGAATAAAACTCAATTCCTGCCAACCAAATGCCAATACATGTATTTTGAAATCTCATAGAGTAGAGCAATTAGTTTATAGCTTAAGGATTAATCAACATAATTTTTTTCTTCCTCCTGTTAGTGTAGCACTGTACTATACAGTGCAAGCTCACTCATCTG
The DNA here is from genome assembly GCA_028752905.1 of Cladorhizidae sp. MBARI D1340-BT2. Taxonomy (NCBI): domain Eukaryota; kingdom Metazoa; phylum Porifera; class Demospongiae; order Poecilosclerida; family Cladorhizidae; species Cladorhizidae sp. MBARI D1340-BT2. The sequence continues at coordinate 13,781,007 of JAQNBH010000007.1, read as the reverse complement.
GGCAGTGAGGAACCAAGAGCTGCCTTTAACTTTTAAATTGCCCATCATGTGTAGTTAAATACTACACATAAACCATAATCACACAGTGCAAAATTTAATAATAAATTTATGAGGCAGGCTTGGTTTTAAAAAAAGAGAGAGGTTTGTTCCATAGTCATCACTTTTTTCTGGGCCGCAGTAGTATCCCTACACTTTGTTAAAGCAAGAGTCGATATCAGACAGCCACTTCAAAGCAGTCTGAAATGCACCAATTTGTAATATACAGTAATTGCATATTTACAGACTGGTGTACAAATCTTTTTTTTTACCCCGCCAGGAAGCTAATAATAAACACAACAACCAAGTAATTCTTTATGCATCCCACTGCCATCAAATTAATAAAGCTTGCACAAACTCAACAACTATGTGAGTCACTTTTTTGTCAAGCCAGGATAACAAAGCTCTTACGACTTAGCCAAGTGCATCCAGTTGAACCCTGAGTTACTGACATGTAGTGAAGGCATGAAGAGTCAACTACCTCCTCCTTATTCTCACACTAGCTATAACTAGGCCATAGGCCAATGTCCAAGATCATATTCCCAACTATAGAACTGGAGGGCCGAGTGAGATTTTCACGGACAATGAGCATCGTCTTTTTTGCTTTTTTGTGACTAGGTTGATTCTAGAATGGTTTCCATGATTTCCAGAAACCAGACAAATTTCAAATGTAGCTTAAAAGCAACCTTCGAAACAACTCTTAAGCAACTTGTACTCACAATAATCAAGCTATAAATGAATTTGCCTCTGTAAGATAATCATGACATAGCAGTCTCTTGAATTCTTCTTGGAGAAATGCATTATTAGCAGTCTTGTTACTGTCATCTGCTGGGCTTACTTGTCAAAACAATCAGTCCAGAAAAGTTCAAACTTCCTGTTAGTTTAGCACTGTGCAATAGAACTCTGGCATAATTGTTTATATTCACAAGAAAGTTGCAGTCGATTAATAACACAGAAAATTAAACAGGGTGTGTCCATTACCACAAAGCTCTATTACTTCTCATGCCTAACGAACATGTTTTTAAGGGTGGGTCGGATGAGGGGAGAGGGATGGGAGGTGGGAGCTTCCACTAACTCATAAATTATTCAGTAGATGTACTTAATTAACTGACTATAACTTCCTTGCTTTTCATTTCAACACCCTACTCACAACATACACCAAAGTCTCCTGCAGTATTGATAGTTCGTCAACACTTGCCATTAAAGGACATGCTACTACATTACTTGAGGTTAAATTAAGAGCCACTGTGAGTGTCACATGTGGCCAGCTATAAGTAGTCAAAATAGTGTATATTGAGAACACAATTTCAAAAAGGTGTTCTATTGAAAGTGTAGAGCATAAATAGAAATGTACTCTTGTGATGTTCCATGATGAAGAAACTTTTCCCCGCAATACTGAAGTTGGAGAAATCTAAGGTTAAATTTGACCTAGGTGGTGTGGCATCTCGTAGCTATTTAATTAGTTTCTCCTTGGACATTCATAGACAAAAACTTTGAATGTTCATATTTCAATTTCCCCCTTAACAGATATCACGGGAGTTAAGAATTATGAAGAAAAAAACAAAGGGGAAACTTGCTAGACCTTTAAAATGTCGTTCATGTAAGGAGAGAGCTTCAATGTTATGAGCATCCAACAGTGCCAAGAGAATACTGAGACAAGATAGAGAATGCCCACAGAGAGCAGGAAACAAAGAAAACTGAGCACATCATCTAGACTCATCATTTATTCCAACCTTTAATTGATCTAGTAAAAAATTATATGAGGTTGTAACCATGTAAACCACAACTAGTTAGCAATGGCCTCCAACATTTAAAATCATGTATATATAACTCCTGAGTTTTTAAAAAGCAATAATAAATGGTAAAGTCAACAAACTAAACTTGTTGTGTTCACTTGTCACTTTGAACAATTGCTATATATAACTTTCAAAATATCCAATCTGACTCAGAGATTTTAGGATCATCATGCTGCTCCTGCTCTTCCTGTACTTTTCCTTCCGTTCAGTGGTATGGAGATGCTTTAAAAAGTTAGCTGTAATACTACACAATAAGCACAGTATACACATAAAGTCAATCTAGGAGGTTAGGGAGCCTAACCCACAGAAATTGCAGCAGAATTTTTCCCTTCACAATGCATTTAGAAAAGTCTCTAGACCGAACATATTAAAAATGTACCTGAATGAACCTTGGGGGAAATATTTAATTTGGTTAAATCCAATATGGCTTCCAGAATTCCTGAATAGACAATCTTTTTGGCCATATAATAAGCACAAATAAATAATTTCTGGATCTCACAGGGAACCTTTTAGAAGATTTAAAAAGTTAGCGTGGAAACTTTCTTAATTTGCATAAATCCAATATAGCTATATACCAAAATCCTTTGGACCTGACTTATTTTAATGCTTTTAAGGTAAGGATTGGGCTCTTCAGGAAAGCCCTCGCACATTGATCAATGCTGTGGTCATAAATTTGTTACAAATTTGTGATCAATTTCGATAACTAACCACAAGACTTAATTTATTTTTTTACCATTTTCCATTTTTCTGTGTATGATATGCTTCCCCACTTTTAACACACAAGTCATTTATCCTCATGCAGGAGAACAGTTGAGATCTGCCTTGTGACAGGAGCACCTCATTGTTGAGCAGCCTGTCTGCAGGAGCTCTCGCAGACTGTCTTGCAGAAACACTATTGTTGAGCACCTGTCTTGCAGGAGCATCTGATGACTTCCAGTAAGCCCTCCTCGGTGCTACATCTCTGTCTGTCATTATTGGAAAGAGTTTTGAATCAAACACTTTCCAACCCCATTCAGTGCATGGCAAGATGAAATCCTCTCCACATCTGCACTTGGTGGTACTGGGCTGCTGCAGATGTTGGAGACAATGGAGGCAATGTCTGAGGCTGAACAATGGAAGTGTTGGAACCTACTTTCTGGAAAATTTTTGCATCCAATCGGTCCAAAGTGTCTCCTTTTTTACTTACTATACAGACTCACCAGTATACTTTCCCAGCTGTAGCAATTTCCTCAGTGGTAGCCAGTCTGTTGTTGAACAATTCTGCCTGGAGATTAAAGATTGCCCCATTTCTAAGTGTTTTAGAGAAACACCATTGACAATGCCAAACACTGAAGTTGTGCCACATCCTAACAAGGCATGGGCAATGGGCAAAATGGATGTCTCACAGACACGTGCACCTAAAAGCTGCTTTGTGGCTTTACATTCCAGAACTATGGTAACTTGCATGTCCCTGCATTGCCTTCAGGCTTGAAGTAAATTTCATGACTCAATGGGTGCATGGTAGCAAAGGGGAATTGGCAGGGCAGACTCATCACCCACAAACACTGTATTAGTAGTTGATGGACTTTGAACTGTTGTTTGAACTATAATCACATCACATCACCTCTGGCATGCCTTGTTGGGCAACCATTTTGTTCCAAGACTTCACCTAGTAGGTTGATGATAGATTGCTTGTTCTTCTTGTTTGAAAGGAATGCATCTCTCTTCATGTTCATGATTGTTGATCCTGTGAAGTGACTTCTGTCATTTGCTCTCTGGTTCTCCTTAAATGAGCGTTGTCTTTTGTTGATGACCCATTTTCATATTCATCATATCAACAACAGATTTTCCATAGTGCTACATCACACAGCCTGCCTACTGACAGATGCTGTCATATGTGCTTCCTTTCTGCCATGGAGTTGGATGGAGTAGTGACCATAAAATATTACTTGGTCAAGGATCAGCTACATCCGCCTTCATGGACTTGTTAGATGAATTCCATTAAATAGACAGCAGAGAGCAACAAGGACACCAACATTAGTGTCCCCTATTAAACAATTGTTTCCTTTTGTGGTTCCGGACAAGCGTAAGCACATAACATTCTTCCTTGTTGTTTTTATTGTTGTTTTACACACCTGAAGACCACAACCAAACGACAAAGCCCTCTCAGTAGACTCAACTGAGCAGTCCTTTGTTTTGCTTAAGTGCAGCATGTGGGCTAGCTAGATCGAGACTTGCATGAACTGAACAATTGAACAATTGTGAGTTACTTCTTCATCAAGTTATCAAAGCTATCGGCACTGAGCAAAGTGCAGCAAGATGGAAAATGGATTCAGTTCATGCAGCACATGATGTAGCTTGTCCTATCAACTACAACATAAAGGTAGAACATAAATTGGCAAGTGGAGGGAGCCTCAATCCTTGGAGGTGGATGCGGTTTTGTACTGCACCCATGAGCATGTGTCAAGACTTCCTATAGTCTAAATGTGTACATTGTCATCCTCAACATTAACTGGTATTGCATCTTGGATATATAGGAATTTGTATGTAAGTAAATGAGAAAAATGGTTAAAACAGTTCCTCACTACAACAGTGCCTCCCTGTTAAGTTATCCCTCCTGATATACAAAATCAAAAACAATTATGGTTAATGTATTATAGCTTTAACAACATTAGCATGCTGATTTCCATAGCAACGTAATGATGATAAAGTTAACGTCTTTGAGTAGGTTCATGTAGTAGAATAATACGCTCTGTATATGCAGAGGGGGGTTCTAATATTTATTCCTTATGACATTTTATTACAATATAAATTGGCTAACTAGCTACTAGATAAACAACTACAATACACAAATATTTTGCTATAATTATTAACTTAGTGAAATATTACATAGGAGCTAGTTAGCTAGCTAGGTGCAATATTCTAACTTACCAAAATAGGACAGAAGAACAGTGGCCAGTGGAATACAAGCCATGTGCTCCATCTTCTGCTTGCAGATACACTGGCTGCAAGCTGGAGTAGCAATAAGAGATTCCTGTTTTCAAATACCAAATAAGAAGTTAGCTACCAGTCTATACACTGCTAAATGTGAGCCTAACTAAAAGCACATCCTCTCCACCCTTTGCAGTGCTACAGAATGAGGAAGCGCAAAGAGGAAGTACACGCATTTCAAGTGGTCAGACCAGGAAGTCACTGTGGCTTCATTCCTGTATATATATATTCCGTTTCTCAGACTCTTTCCTTATTTAAAAGCAGAGCATTTACTTGGTAGAAATTTAATTTAGTAGTAGTTATTTTTTAATATAAGTATATAAACTGGTTTTGTCTAGTTAATTTTTGTGGTTGTCACTAATTAGCTGTCATTATTGTCATTATAATAGTGTGTAATTATTAAAAGTTTGTAGATTTGTGAGCATATTCTCAAATCAAATCATTCATCAAAGTAGATTTGATGCTCAGTGTTCACTTTGCAACATAAAACATCCATCTATCAGGAGTATTGTTGACTTGCCACACACCTTAAAGCACAGATTTGCATGCAAATATACATGTAAATGAATGAGAAGCTATCAAATAATGCACTTCACAATGCAAGGTCAGCATTAGCAGTGAACCAGGTGTATATTTATGTGGGTGCACAAATTGAGAGACTGCACTGCCTATACTTAATTCATAATTGAGTGCATAATGAGCACTTGCAATGAATAAGTGTGTTCAAGGCCCAAAGAGTAGTTCATCCCAAACTAGACCAGTTGCATACATATTGTGGATTCTGGCCTACATATCTGGACCACCAGAACACCCTATTTTGTGTTATTACTGGGCCTCTGGTCCACAAGAACACCCACTGTGCTGACGTGATGAATTATAATTGACTTTCACTTTAAATTTACTCTCTCAGCATTTAGGCTCGATGCTCTAGACTTCATCAGGAATAA